>OY813001.1:20975657-21010748 GCA_963681545.1 Germaria angustata | reverse complement strand
TGTATCAAAATGCAGATTTGAAAAATTTTTATCAAACGAAGCAGATTTTGTAAGACAGAAAATATGTAGAAATTTCGACTGTCCCAATTCCGCAAATCCCATTTTGGTAATATTGGTTTAGGGTTTTAGGTTTTATTAAAAATAAAAACAATACCTCTAACGAAAATTGTTTTTATGCAACTTTAAGAAAATATTGATATATAGCGAAAATGATACATCCTTATAATGCAACTGCAAATTATGTAGTGAATGATTGCGAAGATGCCCCAATAATATGAAAACTGAATTCTCTCCGGAAGAAATAATCCAATTTCTACTCAAAAATACTTCAAGTAAATGCAAGCAGTCATCTAAAAGAAGAAATAATGCGAAATTAAAAATATACAAAGCAATACAAAACATATAACAACTCAGCTGACATTGAGGTAGCAGATTTAATGTAACAAGCTGAGTAATAAATTGTCATTTTCTACAATCATCTTAGCAGCATCACCCTTGGAAGAGTTTAATAGGTTTATGGGACTCTGAACTCGAGGTAAGTTTTTTTGTCTCACATAGAGTATCGTGTGTTCTGGGTGGTATTGCTTATTAAAACTACAAGTCTTTAGTAAATATTACTTTACTTTCAATATATATATATATATATATATATATATATATATATATATATATATATATATATATATATTACAATATTATTCTAATTGCAATAATGACAATCAAGCAGCCTTTCTTTTTCCTTCGAACTTAGTCTCACTATAAAGGAAGGAAATATTTCTATATGAAATATTTATGAAAGGGAAATTGCACAGAAAATTATTTGACGCAAATTTAAAACTAAAACTAAAAGAAAAAATACATTGATTTTTTGATACATATACACGTCTTCATACAAATATCGGGGTCAAGGTTAGTAAGAGCCATAACAAAAAAAATTAAACTTTCGATTAATGATATCACAATGTCTTCGATTTACAAAATTACATTGACTACAACACAACACATATACAAAAGCAGGAAGACTAAATAATTTTATCATGCATATAGACTTGCGCATATGTGTTGAATGTACGATGTGCAATCCAATACAAATATTTTTTATGTTTTGATTTTTTTGATTAAAAAAAGTTAAGAAACACAAACTGCTAAGATATTACGCTCGTCTGCAAAGGCACTCGGAGCTTTTGGTGGCAATCCTGCAACCTTTGGTATACAAACGTACGGAAATAAAAAAAAGAATTTAGAAATGTGATCCAATCAATAGAAGTTCGAAATATTGTGGATCCGGAATACCTGATAATTATCATGACAAATTTTATACAAAAAATCAAATATGAAATTTTCGAATATACCAAAAACATTGCTTAATAACATAACAAATATAATTTTAAGACAGTGGTCATTTTTACCAACTTCGTAGAATTTTAATTAGCTTTAAATACTCGGTGGCATTGATATTTGGATTTAATAATTTGAATACTTATTAAAAAAAAAAACACGCGAGATAGGAAATTAAATTCAGTCTACAATTATGATTAGTCAACTAAGTTGTCCAATTTATATATACATGGTATTGGCGTGCAGTTTTAAATTTTGAATTAAATTTGGCGAAAAATATATACAGTTTTATTAAACACTTCTAAGAAGTCAAATCAGTAATACGACATGAAACAATAATGCAGTGACTTAGATTTCTCCGTTAAATATAAATGGTGGTTAAATCAAATTTATAAGTAGAATACATAGCAGATTTCCTCGTAATACATTATTAGTTTTTACAGACAGTTTTAGTCACGTAGTAAGTACTAAATTAAGAAATATGAACTATAAGATTCTTGAAAGTAGAAGATTGTATGAAATTTTAAATATTTTAAAACTGTCAATAAGGATATATTTTGTCGCAGACAATAATTGTTTAAAAAAATTTTTAAATATAAATTCTGCAATACAAATTAATAACCAATTGCGATTTTTTACAAACAACTTTATTGTCTATATTCTGCAAGTCAGACTCAGATTAAAAAATAAAACCCATACTAATACCATTTTATAATATTCGCTATTAACCCCATTAATATTTTTAAGCTGAATTTAAACCAAAAAAGTTTTGTTAAATTTAAGCGACTTACTTTTGGCCGGTGATTTACATATAAAAGAATATATCTTTTTTTGTTTTGTTTTCATTTCCATATCCTTAAAAACAAAACTGTGGATATTTGTATGTACATATAGACATATATAAATGCCTGAAAATACTGCATTTCCATGTATATTTTTTAATTTATGTCTGCACGCTGCTGTCATAGTGTCCTAGTAACACGGAAAAAATGCAATCCTTTTGCATTGAAAAAACGTGTTGTATATAACAAAACTTCATATGGATACACAGTATGGACTAGTATATGGTTTGTTGTGTGCTTTATATTTAAAGAAACATAACCAAGCCAAGGTATCAATACATATAGTAAATACAAACGAACTTTCACACATACTGGTTGAAGGCGCAATTGTACCTTCCTGTGCTGACCTACATTAATGGTAGTTTTAAAATAGGTTTTGCTTGTTATTTTCATGAACTTTTCTTTAAACATTAGAAAGCTGTGCTAATGTATAAAAATACGACTTGTAATAGAAGAAAAAACTTTTCCTAAATTTTGAAGGTAAATGTGAGTGAAAAGTTAACAAATGTTCTATATATGTATACCATAGAATAAAGTTTCAGTACAAACTAAGCAAATGACACAGAAAATTATTTAAATACATTAAAATAAATTTATCTTTAGCAAAATTTTCATTATTTACTTATAATTATTCTTTATTTTAAATATATATATATATATATATATATATATATATATATATATATATATATATATATATATATATATATATATATATATATATATATATATATATATATTAAATATTGTTACATTTTGTGTGTATATAAGCCGCAAGATATAACTGCAACACATTAAATATAGTAAATTATACAAACATATACATTTCCTTTCCGATATGAAGTGGAGTATCATGAATGCATGTGTGTTTGCACACATAGGAGTAATAACATAAAATTAAATTCAAATAAATGAAAAAAGAAGAAGAAATATAGCACAAATTAAATACTGTCATAATAAAAACCATAATTTTCCCAAAAGTAATATAAATCACATAATATGGAAAAGGAAAAAAAAAACATATTCTGTAGCTCGTATGAATATGTGCAATGAAAAGTTATCATATGCATTTATTTGTATTATATTTATATTTATATCTGTATTTATATTTTTATTTCTATCAAAACTATTTAAATATATATTCGTAATTATTCACTTCTGTTTGTAGAGCCTTGCGCTCCTTTCTCAATTCTGCCTTTGTATCTTCAATCGTTAGATGTCTTCGTATGAAAGATGTCCCCCGAAATTAAAAATATTATCCTGAGTTTTATATATACCACGCTTATTTAGAAAAATTAATGAAATGGCTTGCTTTTTCCTACATCATGCACAAAAAAAGTGCAATTTATACTGAATAAACTTTAATATCAATATAATCTTGATATAGTTTTGAAATTAAAAAAAAAAAACGTTTTTCTTTAGCTTCACAATAAACACAAGTACATTTGATTTCACAATCACATAATTGTGAGATTTTAAAAAACATTCGGTTATATAATGCCATCTGAAAGGAAATTGTTCTGTGTAACATTACTCAACTTATTGCAAATAAGAACATCGATAAAACTATTTCGCGTATCAGAATACTAAAACATAATGTATTGAAGCATTTCAAAAGCCACCATCTAGATACTACTCAATCGATCAGTGTAACTCATTTCTTTTAAGTATTTAATATTTTAATAATATGGTTTATCTTTAAAGAACTCCACGAGTTTTTTTTTATTTACATATCCTTACTATTTCTTAAAAATTTTGTGCTAAATGTTTTATATACGACTAATTTTTATTGCAGATTTAATTCATTGTATTCATTTAATGAATTTACATAACATAAACTTATAAATTCAAATTTTCAAATTGACTTCTGTTGGCTTTAGCTGCTCATATGCCGACATTTCTTTAGTCGCTAAAACAACTTATCAGTGAACTTTAAGCAGTTTGAAAACATTGAACCTCGTATGTTGATGGCATATTTATTTACATTATTTCTTATGGCAGAAACATACGGGGTTGAATGTTTTCAAACTGCTTAAAGTTCAATATCACAACTAATTTATGCTTTCTTAATGGACTTCTCTATACAACTTCCAATCCTGTGTATCGATGACGGCGACATTCACAAAACAGTTCTGTGGGAGATTGCTCTCGTGTAATTAAATATAAATTAAATAACTTCCGCCGATATATGTGTAAACAAAAGTTCTCCACTCAAATGGCAAGAAAATTCACTGAGCCTTCCATTATTGTCTTACCACTATTTCTATTGAAGAAACCTTCAAACCTACTAGCATATTTACACCATCTGTATCAGACTAAAATTAAAGGTTCCTAGACACGTCAAGGGAATCGAAGCTGTAGCAGTAGGTTGTCCAGTAAATTTTCTTTTCATTGGAATATCGATGACACTAATATATTGGCATATGCGCTATGCATTGCCCTAAACATTGTTTTTTTTTTTTGGGATTTCTTATGAAGAAAATTTAATGCTCTTATAACTAAACAAGTGGTGCTACTATTGTCCTTCCTCAACCATGTTTTTCTTACACCAAAATTACATTTTATATTCCCGGATTTCATATTCCTAGTATGAGATATTTTAACTTCACTTTGTTATTGAAAAGGTGATTTCGGAAACAAAATGTTAAGAAAGCTTATGATACGAAGTATTTTCTATTAAAAAAAACGTTTTATTTATCATGTTAATAAGAGATTGATCAAAATTATAGTTCCCAAGTAATGATTAGTAATTAAATATATCTGTATGAAAAAATTTATTAAGTTACGACTATTTTAAGTTATGCATGATTACCATTAAATAATCAAAATTGTTGACAAAATACCTCGACAATTTTAATGATAATTTCTTAGTACAACAGAATTTCATCAAACAATTTGCCTTCATATTTCAATTCTCTTAATAAACATATTTTTCGATTCAGGTATCTTAATTTTTTTTAATAAAACTATTACACACTGTCTACCTTTGTAAACATGTATGTATGTATGTATATTGATTAACTAAATCACTGTCAGATTTTACAATAGAGTATATTCACGAAGAGTCTATTAAATAATTTTAAACCGTTCTGTCGTACATGCTTGTGAATTGTGTTTAAAGACTAAAGTTCAATTTCTTTCTTTATTCTGTTAATTCAGTTAATTGCTATTAAGTTTATCTAATTTTTTATATAATATTTTATATGACTACTTCATGGAATGAGTCAAATATTCAAGCAAAAAAGTAGTAAAGGTCTTATTTAAATTAGTTTGAATAAAATTTCCCTGATAATCGCGGTAAGCGTTTTCTTTATTGTAGATGTAAAAAACATAATGAAGAACCTAAAAAGTTGATTGTTTAATTTGAAATGTTAAAGTCTGAAGGAATGTCAACTTCAGAATTTTTACAAAAATATTTTTAATAATAAATCTATTTTATATCAATAACAAAATTTTATAAATGATGTGCCGGTGAAGAATAACGTGACTAGGCAAATTCCTTATGGTACGTCCTTACACTTGAGAATGTTATTAGATGCAAAATATAATCATAAACGTATTTCATTATATTCAATTCTTTTCGATTATTTTATCATAAAAGTAAGTAGTACCGATTGTTTTAGATTATCTGTAATCGTAATCAAGTGGTAATCAGAAAATCTTATGGTTGTTTTTCAAAAGTAATCTAACTGATTAGTCGTAATCGCAAGTTAATATTAATGATGAAAGTACCCCAAAGACTTTTATGTAGATGAAAACCAAAACATTTTTTTCTATCTTTTTAAGAAAAGCACTTGTTTTGAAATTACAAAGACGAAGAAAAAGGTCAAGTTAATAAAATATTATTAATCTGAAACGCCTAATTAAAAATTTTCAAGTTGCACCTTCTGGCATTTAAAATTGCTTTTATATGTTAAGATAAATAGCCAATAATAGCATTCTCATTTTTTTAAGAATATATTTATAAAAATTATAATCACATTTTACATATTATTATCACCCAATGTGATTCCTCTTTCAAGCTCACAACAGTAGGTACTTGAAATACTTAATGTCCGTGTATTAAAATTAGAAATCTTGCATACGTTTTTTTTTTAAATCAAGAAATTCCTATTTTGGATATAAAGTAGTTGGCACAGTTGCAAAAAATAAAGTCAAGTGCGCAACATGCAACATATTTAAATTATTTATGTGCCAAATACTCGTATTGGAAATCAACATGTACTTCTTTTTAGTGCTGCTTATTTCCTTAGAAAAGAGAACAGGCAAGCAAGAAGGGCAAAATATGTGTAACTTCCTTATCAGAAACAAAAACGCTTTAAGAACAATTAAATCTAAAAACAAATTCCTTCCGATATTGTTATAACAATTTAAGGCAATTAAGCAACTAATCCTATTATATATTGTCCTTTTGTCAGCATATTTTTCCGTAGTTCCTTCTTTGTGATACTTATAAAATTAATTTGTGCCTTATTAAACAATTAAAATTCTTAATATTTGTAATCAATTTTTTGTAACTTCTGTTATGGGCTATATTACAAATTGCCTAATTCTATTCATGCAATCAATTAAGCAGCAATAATTAATTCAATTTTCCTCAATTGAATTGCTTTCAACCAATACAGTTTATATTAGGGTGTGCGTATGTGTATGTGCAAGAGGTTGTGGCTGTCTACGATATTTGTGTGTAAACGAATATCTATGTAGTGAATCCAGGCAGCAATATAGTTGCTCGTAAGTCATCACCCCAGCCACAAACTGTCAGAAGCAGCACCTTCACTACACAAATGATTTCAAAGTTATGTCTCAACCAAAAAGTCCGCCACAGTGGCGCAAACAGCAAACAGAATTATTAATGTTTCACTGAATATTTATTAAAGTTTTACTGAAAATAACAGAAGTTATTCAAGTATTTAATTATCATTTAATTTCACCTACCTATATATCTGCGCCAGTAAGGAAAAATTCCTTAAGTCTTCTTTTGTATTTTTACAGGACAGCATTTTCAAGTTTTCATGTTGATTTTCAAAACTATTTTGCTTTGTAACGCTGAATTTTATAGATGTTCTGCATTTCACAAAATATCACACACATTTTCGTTAGATATTTTACCATTTGAAATTGAACATCAAAAAGAGGCCATAAGATATTCATTAAACTGTAACTTCTTGAAAAATTTAGCAAAATTAGTGAGATTTCGGTGACAAAAACTTTTAAAGTTGCAAATCACGACGGTGCACTATTTTGAATCTACTATTTAAGCTTTCAGAATGTGAAGTATAAGAGAAGTTTATTTTCCATTTTTTTATATAAAAAAATGGCAGAATTTGCGGTTTTAAGTGCCAATTTTTGGGGTATTGAGCAGATACTCGTAGGGTACTTAAATTTTTTTTAACAAAAATAGAGCTATATTACGTCAACATGCTTGATTGCATACTTTGTTTAATTTTTATTGTTTAAATGATGTAAGACAAGCACATACTTATATTTAATATACGATTTACCGGTAAATGACCTTTTAGGAGGAATGGTTTTCATGTTCTTCATCGGCTAGATGAGACACAAACATATTTAAATAAAGGTATATCTGCATCTATAGAGTATACAAAAACTTTTTAAAATATTTGACTTCAGCCGAATTTTCTAATCGTTTTCATCCTTCTTTATTTTCTTTAGTGATTTCAATACCAATATAAATAAAAGAGCGTTTGTGCATCTTTCTTCATCGGGTTTATATTAAAGGATTTAACTTCTCTACTAATTACCACACAATATTATAGTCATAATGATTGGAATATATATATTTTCTAGACAACCTATAGAATGGATCTTATTACATTATTACATTACTACATTATTTAAATTTAAGTTTTGGTTTGGAATATTTTCTCCATTTAATCATTTGCACAAATTTGTTAATTATTTTTAGCTGTTATTTATCGATATTTCATAAATATAAATTGTTTACTGTGCAATTTGTGTTAAGATATACTAAGCCTGATAACATTTTTTTTTTAATTTTTATATGTGATTGAATTCTCATATTGCATGCGTTCAGTTTCGTATAATAATTTCTATGAAATATTTGTATAAAATTGTTGGAACCGGAGAAGGTTTTCGATATAAGCTATAATTTTTTATTACCTTAGTATGTGATAACCGAACTCCACTGTACACGTACGAGCACTCGTACGCAGTTCCCCTAAAATATAATCAGTTCACTCATTACCGATTTCATATAACCAATAGAAAAATGAAATGTATGCATATTTCTTGAAGCATACATTCTATGTTTCTATTTTCATGCTCATTAAGTTATAATTTCATAGCGGATTCAGTAGAAGGCGTACTTGTGTCCTCAACAAAGTACCAGCGACTTGAACAGCAATGTAATTTTCTTTTTAAAGTGTTTGGATAATTTACAAATATTTTACAGATATATTTAGTGCTTTTTAAACGCTCAATTAATATTAACAGTAAAATACAAGTGGATATCATATAACACGCTCCGAAAAACTCCGCGTTATATGAGGCAAAACCTCATTGTATGAGGCAAAAGATTAGTTTAAAAAAGGAGAAAACCAAGAACATTAAATTAAATATGATTTTAAATTTTTTTTACTGAAAAATTTATGATTTCTTTTGAATTTCATTTAATAGCATAATAATAAATAAGAAAAACTATGTTGTGGAAAAGCTTCCTGTACATAATAATATTTTAAGCAGTACCTCTTCGTAGCATGCAAAGAGTTCTTATGTTAATAGAAAACTATATCTTCTGTCATGTTTTTCGTAAGACATATCAGAAGATATTCAGAAATAAGATAAAAAGACATATCAGGTGATAATCATTTTTGCAATTCGAAAATTTTTCATACAGTTATGTGTGCAGACACCTGACAGCAAGGCGCTGAACATTTTCTAACCGCAGCTGGTTGGTAAATTTTCTGCTAATGTCAAAATAAGATAAGCTTTTCCACGCAAAAAAAACAATGTAGTTTACTCCTACATACTAAGATAATTTTTGAATGAGAAAAAACCAAGTTAAGCACGAATTACCACAAAAGCGTATTTTTTTGGAAATTATTATTATCCCATACCAGAGAAGAATTTCCACATCATATATTTCAAATAAGATTTATTTTATTCTTCTACTAAAATTTAGTTGGTGTTTAACATCTCTGGGAACATGGAGCTTGGACTACTTCACCCATCACATTAAACATTATTATCAATTATTAAAATGATGTATCAAAATATATAAAATAAAGACCATGCGTAACTCTAATGTATGTTTGGTAAAATGGAAAATGTCACTATTATTAGCTACATCCCGCACAATTACATTTAAAGTGACGTGGTGAAAATAATGGCAGAATGCTAAACATAAAAACACAAAACTCTAGAAAACCAACCGCCAAGCCACACGAATGCCACACAAAAACATTTATAGAAATGCATGTTGTACTATTGTTTATATGAATTGTTATATAGGAATTATAACATAAAGGCTTAGAATAAAAAAAACAAGCATACAACATAAACTTAAGACTAGATAAAAACAAAAACAATTGTTGAACATGTGTCACTATATAAATTTTGTACATGCAACATATACAATTCGTATTTGGATGCCAGTTAAATGTTTCATTCTTTTATTTCTGCAATTTTTGCTAATTTTTGTTGTTTCAACTGCTACAGTGGCAGCGCCAGCAATCATTTGTTGGCATGGTTTATAGGCAGTGAAGCGGAAGTCGGCTTTTTGCCATTTCGCCCTTTTCTTATACTATTAGAGCGCACAATGACCTCTTTTATTTAAATTAATTTTTTTATTTGATATTACTTTACTTTACATCTTTTACACTCACACTTAAATTGTGGGCCTCTTTCATTCATTTATTGAGTTAAACAAGTACGTATTTATATATTTGTATAAGGGAATGACGAAAAGAGCTCAAAAATAATGGTCACAAATGCCAACAACAACCACGCCAATAAAAGAGTATTGAATTAGAGAAAAATTTCATTACTAACATGATCTCAAAAAAGGCAAAATAAAAACATTAAGCTCTTTTCATTTTATATGAACATGTTACAATTGTACAGCCAAACAGACGGACATGTGCAAATAATTTTGTTATGAGTTTGTAACGAGAGAATTTAGGAATTTAAGTCGAGTAGAGCTTTGAGGATTTTCGTTTCATTTTTAAACGAGAATACTCTTTCTTTGTGGTGTTATTTGAAAATATTTTAGTAATTTGAATATTATAAAATATATTTTTGTGCTGCCAACATTTTGATTTAATACTTTTTTCTTTGTTTTGTTGAATTCCACTTTCGTAAATAAAAATAAAACAAAGAATTGTATTTAAGCCTTAAATGCCATATTATTCTTGGCAGCTGAAAACAGAACAATAATATAAATTTATAGAGCAGAATGCCATTATTTGATTAGATTTTCTAAGCATTACGTTAAGTCCATAGTGACAAAAATGTTGAATTACCTAAAAACTATAAATATATTTTATGAAATTACTTTATCATTTGCTTAGGAGAATTATATTGGTATTTGTACATACATATAAATTTGTAAAAATTCTTACAAATGAGCAAAGCATAATAAGGATAAGAATTAGAGAAAAGTAATGTCATAATTTTGAAATTTTGACTTCGGAAACTCTTTGCTAATTAATAAATTTAGAAAATTTTTTATGCCTTTTATTTTTATTTTTTAATATAGAAAATAAGTTAATTCTAAAAAAAAAACATAAAATATCTTTGAAGCTTTACAGGATATTATAGAGAAATGAGTGTACGTTTCTTCTCTAAAATTCTTTATAAAATGGAAAATATTTTAATTAATTTTTGAGGAAATATTTTTATATAATTTCAATTTAAATAAAATTCTCAATTTCATTTATTGTCCCAACTCTGAAGCAAGTGATTTTTTATTTGTTTATGTCTATATTTTTAAGTTCGTATTTCTCTCTTATTCCACTTAATACGTTTTACATACAGATACTTATAACTGGGTTTATGGGTCGATTGGTTGCACCAAATCATTCTATACATACATATATATTGTGTGTATATGGTGTGTATATATGTATACTCGTAAATAAAATTCGTAACAATTGCCTAACAAATGATGGTTAAAAAGAAAATAATACATAAAATTGAGTAGGAAATGTAAGAATAAAACACATGATACAAAAATAAACATTAAAAAAATTATACGAAAATTAAAAAAAATTGTTAAAGGAATTGAAATCAAAATTGTTACATGAGAGCATCTCGACAGAGGGGATGTATGTAATAGGATTATTATTAGGATAGGATTTATATGATACAAATAGTTCGCATACAATTATTTCAAATATTTAAGCGGAGAGAAGCAATTTTGGCATTTTTTTACAAACTATTCCACCTTTTTGCCTTTATGGTTGTAGAAAATGTACATGCACAAAAGTATAGAAAGCAAGTAGAGGAAAAACAAGTTAATTGCAAATACTACAATTTGTGTAGCAAGTGCTGCACAAAGATATATGTACATGCCTGCATAGGGAAACACACATACTTAAAAAATCATAAAAGTATGTATGGATATAAAATAGAAGAAATAGATACGTTGCTTGTTTGTGGAATATTCAAATTGGTTTCGTTAGTATTGCTAAATGTAACAACTCTTTGCTTTCGCTTTTATTTTGCAAATACATTACTTTTCGTTAACCACATCCCTATGGAATGCAATCTTTTAAAACTTGTGTTTTTTACATACTGAAGCTGTTTGCACATGTGTATCCTAGCACTTTAAAAGAAAAAATTGAAATTTAATTTAAACACTTTAAGCCAAAAATAAAAAAAAAATAATAATAATAATAATAAATAAATAATTAATTATATTGTGAGGTAGTTGGTGCAGCAAATGCAAACTTGTTCAAATTCAAACCTAAAATTATGAATTATGAAACAATATATTTTTGCGTCGCCTTGCGTCTCTTATATAGAGCACTGTAGGCCAAAATATTTTCTATTAAGCAAGTTAATACTAGTACGAGAAAATAGTTTCAAAGCTGTAATTGAAGCTTTAAAATTTTCATAGCGATCAAATTCAAATATGGAAAAAAGTGCTTATAGCAGAAAAATATTTATAACCGTCATTTTTCTTAAAACCAGTTAATCTACGAAGACTTAATTAAAATATGTACAAACCACTCAAACAACTAAAAATTTAAAATAAACGTTATACTTACAAAAGCGCAAATATTTAAAAAAATATCAGAAGTCAGCCCCAAAACAATTTTTTACAGAAGAATTTTAAACGATAGGATTAATATACTTTTCTGTTTTTTGGGTCCTACTCTGTTATAAAGAACTTCCAAAGAAGTCAATAAGATCCACAATTTATGATCCGAATGTAATTCAAGTTTAAATCTTTACTAATAACTTGCATAAGTCCTTGTCATAGTAAAATGTTCTTCTTTAAGATTTTGATCATTGGATCAAAACTTGTGTTCAAAATATTATGAAAAATCTATTGTGGATGTACTTAAATCTTATTACTTTCATGGTATATTCTGCACTGTGCTTTCGTTTACATAATATAATTCTTATTCATATTTATTAATTCATTAATTTGAATTCGTTATTTAGAATATTGGTTTATAATAACGTATTGTGACAGTTACACCACATAAGAAGTAAGGGCTGTTAGGAGTGACTCTAAGGAATTTCTTCCAAAATTTCTTATCAAAAAATTTTATCACTTTTTACCTTCCACTTGGCTATAATCTGTCTTCAACATATTAAAAGGAGTAGATATTAAATTGTTTACAAAAATAATTTCATATTAATTCACAACTCAGCAAGAGAAGCCTGGGGGTATAAAAACTTTCCAATAGTCATAATTTGTTTTTTCTTTTGTAAAAGTAATAGTTTAAAGTTCAAAAAGACTACGGTTTTCATATAAATACAAAATTATTATCTCTTTTTTAAAACTAAATCAAGATTTTTCCAACTCAATTTTCAAGGAAGTCGTAAAGAGTCGCCAACGAATACTTGGTAAGTAACAAAAGTGTAGTTACTTAATAATTAGCGCAATATTTTCTTTATTGAGATCAATTAAATTTGAGATAATTTTTACTATGTTAAGAAAAAAATTAAAATGTTAGAAATATAACACGCCCCACAGCTTTCATGTATGTAAAAAGCATCTTTATTATATTCGGATTCTAGCCACATAATTAAATTTTTTATTGATATATTTGTTGACTTCGTTACTAGGGAATTTTCTCTCATGATGCCACGTTTGCAATTTAACGTTACACGATTTTCAAAAAAATCAACGGTGTGAATGTGTTGAATAAATAAAATGATTTTAGGAGAAGCTTTGAGAGTAAATATTTATGGCAGAGACGTAACAAAAATGAGCATCCAAACAAGTCATGAGAATATTGAAACTGCAATCAGTTATTGAAGAGAATCCTGTTTCCTTTGATATTAGACAAGACTTGCCATCACGAGTCCTTTGTATGCTTGTTCACTGCATTGAAAATTATATTGTTTAGTTTTCAGATTTATATTTCGTAGTTAATTTGCATTACAAATGAATATATTTTTATTGCTTTCGTATTCCAATCTCACCGGATTCCAAGAAGAAAGAAATTTAATGAAAATTAAAAACAGAATACGCAGTTTCTTATCTAGTACTAACAAATTGTTAAGCCATAAGAATCCTTTAAGGGGGTAATATCAGAAGTATCTAAAAAAAGTTTAATAAGTAGAGAAAGCTTTGCGCAACGTATACAAACTTCTTTTGAGACTAAAAAAATAAAACTGATGTAGAATACCAACTCCCATATTTTTTTTAAACACCTGTAGTATTGATGTTTGAACCAAATCTGAATTTGGTTCAATTGTATGCTGATGAAGTGCGTGGCGGCACAGCAATGAACGCATTTTTCACTATCCAGTGGTCAAATCTAATTTTTTGGTGATTTATCGTCATTAAAAATATTACAAAATAAATACCATTTCCTAACGGAGCCTGGAGCGATTTTAAATCGTCCCATGGATCCTTTGGTACTACAAATACAGTTCAACTAACGGTAGTCATTTTTTGGTCTCATATTCAAATTTATTATATTAAAGGACTTTTATTCTTTTAAAGTTATAAATGCAACTTGTTTCAGTGTCCTGCTTATAAAGTTGATTTTAATTAAAACTTTGGTCTGCATTTATAAAGTGAGTTTTCCCTTTTTGCTGCTCTTGTTTAATTATTTTGTGGCTTGGCACACTATGGTATGGATTTCAATTAAAATAATTTTTTTAATTTGTGGAATGGATTACTATTGAAAAATTTACGTAGTTTCTAAAAAATTGCAAAAGCTTAAATTAAATTAACCCTTATCCTGTACTTCAAAAATAAAACACATATGGCATTAGTGGGTCAATTTTGCCCAATACAAAATAATCAAATTTTTATTAAGTCTTTTTGTTTTTTGAACATTCATTGCATATAATTTTGGTCTCAGAATGCGTTTTGCAAATAAAATTTTCACATTCGCAACATTTATTTCCATATTTGGTGCTGTTGGAGCAACTTGGACAAAAGAAACAACGTCCCCTTCTTAAGTTTTTTGCTTGCGAAACTTCAGCTGAATCCTTTTGAAGACCTTTCACGAATGCTTTAGCATAGCTTGTTCGGTCTACGAGATATTTTACCGCTTATTAGGTCCATACCTAAGTCTTCCAAGAAGATGCGCCGCTTATACTTTTTATTTTCATTCCAGTTTGGATTAATCTTTAGAAAAACTACGTAAGCATTATAAGCGAATATATCCAGCATATTGTAAAATAGCGCTAGAGGCCATCTGTTAGTTCTCCTTTTGCATGTATAAGTTATATAATGTATCGACCCCCGATTTCGTTTGATTGTAAATTATTTCTGGCTTTTTGAAGCTTGTTCTAATTTCTTCGTCGTGCTAAGCAAAAATACTGATCGTTCTTTTTTTTAGTTACATACCTCACTAAAGTTGTTTTGTTTTCATTGTCAAAGAAGAAATTTGTATAGTTCTCTGGTTTGTTTCTTAATGGCAAAATTTTTCCTGGCAAAAAATTTTTACTTTTTTCGGACAGTACCAACATTGTGATACTTCGCTTCAACAACTCAATCAATACCCAGTTCATGTGAGGTGAAAAAATTTTCACAAGTTACATTATGCCCTTTCAAATCTTTGATTAGGTCCAAGACAATGCGGCATCCTTGATCTTTCTCTGGATTACAGTTCCTGTCTTTTCCAGTATACACCTGTAAGAACCATGCATAGTTTCTACAGCGCACAACGCCCAAATTTTTATACCATATTCCCCTGATTTTGCTCGTATTGCTTGAATGGACATCGTCCACGGTATGTTACGATCTGCTCATCCACTGTTACATATTTGCAAGGATTAAAGATTTTTCTTAGATTCGTCTCCCAATGGCTCCAAAAATCTCTTATGGGAACAAGTTTATCATGGAATCGTCTTTCGCTTCTGTCCGACTTTTTATCAAACCGAATTACTCGTGATATATTTTGGAATGGTGGATTTGAATATCGGCCTGCCTTTGCGGTCATCCCATAGATATTCTAAAGCTTCATCGTGAGATTTGCATATACCAGCCAACAAAAGAAGTCTGAAATATGCTTCAATAGTTATATTGCCTACAGTTATACAATTATTTTCAAATACTGATGAATTGATATAGGTCATATTAGCTACTAATTTCATAAGATCACTAGGCATAAATAACAGAAAATATGATTTTATGCTATCAGCACTTGAAATAGTATAACGTGTTGTGCCAGGAGTCAGCATTATTATGTCCTGCTTAGAAAATCTTCCAATATCTTTTATTGTAGATGTTTGTGAACATAAATATATCACATTTTTTGATGGATACATTGACACTTCATTTGTAGTTTGATCGAGAATTTTGCAAATATCCGCGCTGGAGCCCGACGAGGAGTTGGGGGCATATTGAGTGGCAGCTTCAGAAACGAAGTCGGTTTCATCTTCACTTGATGATGTCCTGAGGGTTTTCGTTCTTATCTTCGCTACTTACTAGCCATGATCTTGTAAACGCTAAAAAATTGTTACTAAGCTCGTATCACATGCGCAAATTGATCTTGTTGCATTGGGCAATTTTGACCCAAATGTACCATTTGCGTAAATTTTTTTACACACGCGTTGTGAAACGATCTACAATAATTATATTTTAAATTTTAATAGTATTCGCTAAAAAAATAAATGTACAAAAGTTTAAAAAAAATCCGCCGAGTATTTAAGGAATAAATGAGCAATAAAAACCGTTTGGGCAGTTTTGACCCATTAATACAGGATAAGGGTTAAATATATTTTGGGATGTTGTCTGAAATACATTCCAATGTTCTTGCTGCTATCAAATTCATTTTATATTATTTAATGAAATATTTAAATCAACCAGTTTTCATTACCATTAAAAATATCCTTGATTCCTTTAATAGTAGTTCTCATCTGACATAATTCCGCGGAGCGCTTATATATTGTATATGTAATATAACGACTTATCTACATAAACTTTTGCTCACACATGTTATTTACATAGAAATATTTTTAAATTAAATAGTATTATCAATTATCTATACAATAAATGATTTTCACCGTACGAAAACATAAGTGATTGTAAATGCATATGCATTGCCTGAAATATTTTAAGTGAATTTATTATCAACATATTTATTATCCATAGAAAATAATCATTTTACTTCTCATAACGATAGGAATATGTCTAAGATAAAATATTATTCAACTTCAACATAAAACTCTAAAAGAATATTACAGATCTGGCAAATATTAAATGTAACATATTAAAATTCACATGTATAAATTCAAAACAACATGAGAAAAAATGAAATGTAAGAAAGATCTCGGAAGCATTTTTGCGTTATATTCATTCATTTATTTGGTATTTCTTATATTAGTTAACTTCAAAAAAATCGCAATATACTCGTATATATTTACATCTGTTTTACCCTTTTTATCTACAACCAATTTGTTTTTTTTTTTTTTTTTTTTTGTTATGTATGTACTTTGCCTTTAGTCTTACTTTTGGCTTAACTATCAATAATGACACCAGTATATCTTTTTTGCAATTGTCATCAACCTCTAACTAAGGCTGCATAAAGAAAAATGCGTTATATTAAACATTAGTTGATATTTCAATAATCAAAAATATCGAAAAATAATAAACAAGAAATTTGTTTCTTACACCATATTAATTGTTCAATCATTTTAAATAACAAATACTTTCTCCACACCAAGTATATTAAAAAATTAGACCTGTCGAGAAAATATTTTATCATCAAAAAAAAAAAAAAATATATATATATATATATATATATATATATATATATATATATATATATATATATATATATATACTGAATTTTTTCAGAGTAATTAAAAATAACCTTCTCTTAGAAATTTTTTCAAAAGTGATATTTTTAAAATTGTTTAGCTGATTAAGACAATATGTAAGGATTTCGGCACAGTTTAATATGTCGCAAACAATGACCAAATTTGAGTCAATTCGACTAAATGTTTCAGTAACATGTCTCTCATGTGGAATATAGAGAAGTTTTGGATAAAATTTGTTGAGATATTAATATTTTTTTTTATTTTTCGCGATAGGTTGAAGTTTAATTAAAAATTAAATACTTTGTAAGATTTTTAATCTATTGCATGCTTACATGACATGAAAATGTGGCCAAGATTTTTTGCAATATAGAAATTATGTACATATGCTCATACATGAGCACATCATAACAAAATGTGGAGCTCTGCAATAATTCTTGGAAAAAAACGACTTCAATAAAAAGCACCAGTCGAAAATATTGCTGGTTAGTTTACAACCCGATATAATCCATTTCTAGTATATACTTTACTCCCACGAAAGATTGAAATACCTTCTTAATGGAAGAATTTTTAAAAAAGTCTATAAGTAGCGGAGTTATGTTATAATCATCATTTCGGGCGGCCAATTTGTCCATACGGTTTCCACTCAAATTTCTTTGAAACTGGAAAATTTCTTTCCAAACTAGAAGATACACTTTAAAATAATAGTTATGCAACAACCAATGTTCTGGGTACAAGAAAATATGAATGTGTAATTTTTGAGAAAAATAATATGGCCCCAATCTGCAAGCCAACTCTTCCAAACAAAAATTTAATTTTGAAAATCCGTTCAGACATGGAAGAGCTTTGTAATAATTAGTATTTCCCGTGGAAAACTTGCCTGGTCGATTACCGAAACAAAAATATGCAACAAGTCTTTAAGCAAACACCATCAAAGAAGCAAAATTTTTTACTTCGGCTCACAAATGATATAATTACGAATGGACAAACATAAAAATGAAAAAATTGGTAACCTCTTCCTTTTGATCATCAATAACTAAAAATAAATGAATATAAAAAACTATGTATTCTTTTGTAAAAAGTCTTAATTCACTAAGTAATATAAATAAGAATTGTATTTAAAAGAATAATTTTAATTATAGGCTAAAAAAGCAAATTACATAAACGTTCTTTTCAGACCTTTTTTTGCCAAATTCTCAGGAAAACTTGTATTATAAAATGTCCCTCCTCAAAACTCAAAGCAAAGTCTGAAATTATAATTGCATGATCTTCCCTTAAATTTATATGATCTATTCAATATCCTTTGGCCTGTTCCAAAAGTCAATTAGACTTGATCTTTCTCCAGTTTGCGGCAACATTGATAAAAGTAGCCACTAGATAAACATACATATTTATGTTTTCTTTTTCTTCATGTTCCTCATCCTAAAGCTATAAACTTGAATTTTTATATGGCAAAAACTGCTGTTCTAGCAGTCCAATAACTTGGTTTTTCTGTGGTCGGCTTTTTTAAGCCGCTAGCAGTTTCCTAAACAAACTTGCACAATTTTTAATATTGTAAATATGTATCATTATGTTAAGCCCAGAAGTAGTGCCAGCATAAAATAGTTATATATATATATATATATATACATATATATATATATATATATATATATATATATATATATATATATATATATATATATATATATATATATATATATATATATATATATATATATATAGACAAATACCATTCAAAGCACATTATATGGTGCTATATATTAAAAAGTGGGCGTAGAATCATAGTAATGGCTTCTGAAACATAACAAGAAGCAAAAAAGTAGTAAAGTGTTCTGTCTAGTATGTTGTAAATAAAGTGTAAAATACTCGTACATGTGAAAGTATGTGCTTATATAAGCATTTGAAAATATTTACACTAACCTAAAGACACGCAAACACGAAGCTTAACCTGCCATATTTGCAAGGCAAAAATAAAAAATAATCATAGATATAAAATGTATGAATATATTTATAAGAAACTTTGGTATGAGCGTCTAGTATTTTGTTTGTTTTCGTCTGACAAAAGTACTTAATGCTTTTAAGAATTTTAAACGTTGACGTTAACGTTGCTACAGCTGCGTTTTGTTGATGACTTTTAAGAAAAGGACAACGAACGCTTGAGATGCTGACTGATGAATGTTAAAAGTTTATATTACCATAGTATTATGTTTAAAAAAGTAGAAATAGAGAAAATTATATGTGTATAATCTCTTGAAGTTCGATGGCCATATTCCATCAGCCAAGACCATTAAATGAACTGAAAATAAAACTTTGCAGAAAACACTGCTGCAGTTAGCTCCTATTAGAACACAAGAAGTTATTACTACCAAGATATTTTTTTTGATAAAGGTAGAATGATATATCTCCTAAATAATATCACTAAAAAAGATTTTTTAAAATGATGTTCACATCTATAATTAGTAATTTTATAAAATTTTCTGTAAATGTGTGTAAAATACCTGGCCGCTCTATGTAATACAGTAGCCAAGTATTTGCATTTGTAAGACCAAAAGTTTTATAGTTTTTAGATTTAAAGATTTTGATTTAAACCTTTCAAAGGCCAAGCTACTGGCGCAACCTTTAAGGTTGATTATCTAAAGTTTCTGTTATTATTTTTTACCTACGGGTACTTAAAGGGACCCAGGTAGACCAAACAGAAAAATGAATCGCACTTTAATATTATGATAAATATCTTATTTTTAATGATTTAACCAAGAATATCTAGACATGTATAGGTTCTGTTTCTATATGTCAATAAAAGCTTGCGTATATAATCCAGATGCATACACATGTATATTTTTAAGTAAGAGCATATGTGTCTCTTGATTATTGTGGGTTTTATTTGGATATTTAAAAACTTATAAATATTGTCATGCAGTCTTAAGAATCTAAGTCTAGAATTTTTAATATAAGCAACAACCAATTTAAGCGTTTAGAAAATTATTTTTGCAAAATCTTTTATGCAACACGTATACTGGCTTTAAATTAGGGTACAGCAAATCTGGACGGTAGTAGCTGCATATATATCGATGTAAACTCGAAAGTAGCCAAAGTCATTTGAACTATTTTTTTTCTTTAGCCTTATTCATCATTTTACTGAGTTTTTTAGTTCAGCATAAAACATGAAGTTTTCAAGTTTTATCTTGTTTGATATTTTTTATTTTATCAAAATTAATAGCAAAAAGGTCTTCATACAATTTTCTATTTAAGAGTGTAATATTAACAAAATTAACATTTTATTATTGATATAACGAAGTAATGAGAAGGCCACTTGAATAAAACTATATAGGTTAGTGCCGATATTTTTTTCACTCTAATAATAATGATATTTATTTATTGTATCTTTAAAACTGAACTAACAACAAGTATTCAAATCTTAAGTATGGATATAATTATTAGGTCCAACCAGTGACGGACATAAACTTAGTGATAGTAATTAATAATACATAAGAGACGTATTGAGCAGAAAATATTTTTAAAAAGTTTCATCTGAAGTGTTGCGTATTAAAGCCGTAGTGTCCCTCTTTTTTAAGCGGATGTGTCCATTATAGTCCAAGATATTACGGGCAAGGGGATTAGGATTGGACTCGAGTTTTGTTAAGTATTTGCCTGCATATTTTGCAATTTTAGCAGTCATAAGTGCCATATTTAGATCACGATGTAAATTTGAATTTTTGATTTACCATGTAACCGATGTTTTTAACCTTAAAGTTTTGTTTTGCCTTCGTTGTATTCTCTCTACATTGGAAGCTGAAGCAGTGCCCCATAGCTGAATTCCGTAACACCATATGAGTTTCAACATCGAATTGTATATTAAAAATTTACAATCTAGACTGACTGTATCTGAGTTAGGTTAGGTTAGGTTAGGTTGATTGGAGGGGTGTGATAGCCCATGTCATACGACATACACTTAAGCCAGTGAAGGCTTGTTTTGCGCTCCCTTTAATTATCAAACACAACTGCCAGAGTTCTGCGGCAGGATACGAACCTGGGACCTTCGCACTACAGGTCTAGTACACTACCTACTAGTCTACATAGGACAGTTAGTTTAAGTTTCATTTGTGTTAGCTTAGAGTCAATGTAGTGTTTCCATGTAAGTCGTCGCTCAAGGTGTATACCAAGGTATTGCACCTGTGATTTGTGAGGAATAACTTGATTGTTGATTTGAATGGGGGAACAAGTATCTCTTTGTAGGGTAAATGTAACATTAACACACTTTTCTTCGTTTATTTTTATTCTCAATAAGTTCAACCACAGTTTCAAGAGGTTAATATGTTTCTAAAGATATCGGGATGCCTTGTGAGGGTTTTCATGCATACTAAGGCAGGCTGTATCATCGGCAAATGTAGAAGTGTAAATATTACTGCTTACGGGCATATCACAGATACAAATCGAATACAATACTGACCCCAGTATACTCCCCTGTGGCGCACCGCCAATATAAATAAAAAATATTACTTTGAAATGTTTGCATATTTTCCATATTGTACTTTGCATTGATTGCCGAACCCGAATATGGTATGAGTTTTTTTCCTACTGCATTGTCAAATTATACAATAATCCAACAAAGTTTAAATATTTATAATTACAAAGCATAGTAATTCACGAAATTGGTATTTACATATATCAAAAAACTTTTAAAATATCATTGGCAAATGTAAATCTTATAAGGTTCAAACTAGAAAAGACTACAGTCAATATATGTACCTACAGTTTTGGATAGAAAAATAAAACATGTGTATACAGATTCAAAGCTATCACATTAGAATAAAAAGTAAATTTGTATAATTCAGAGATTTAATAAGGTATCTAACAACGGCAATATAGTGAGGAAAATACGTGATATAAATTTCTCTCACTTAACGACAAATTACGAGCCTTCGACATAATTTTATATTAATTGAATACTACCATGAAAATAATTACGTTTAAGATAGACCTATACGTAAAATTTTTATTAACTTCAATATAGATCATTTAAGTATTGATCTATTTTAATTTTTCAAAATAAAACATGTTTTGCATATATTAAGATAATAATGTATTCTAATAAATAATCATAATTGATAGATAAAATCTTTAAGTTCTAAAGATCTATTTTAAGTCTATTCTAATTTATTTTAATACTTGATTATTGCAGTTACACTTTTTCACTGTTACGCTAATCGCATACATAAATATCTTCTCTGTGATGTGTACTTTACATACGTGTATGGAGTAGGCACACACATTTCCTACAGAGCGGGTGCGTATGATTAATATGTTCGCATTTGATTACTTATACATACCGCATCCTAAATTGAAAACAATCACAAATCAAATTTTATCGTAATCATTTTTCATTTCATAATCTAGTTCACGTAGCATCTCTCTAACTGCGCAAATATTTCATTTCCGTGAAAGTATTTTTAACTAAAAAATGTCGTTATAACTGTTATGTTATATTATGTTACCTGCATTTCTTGTACGGCAATGTATCTTCATTTTGCCTCGCTTAATTTAATAATCTCTGATACACCCATCACATGGAAGATCAAATTGAGGAAATTGAAAGTTATTCATGACTGAACATCACATTATCTGCCTCTACGAAAAAAAAAAACATTTTATTTTGATTTTATTCTGCCATGGTAAATATTCTTCAGAGATCCCATGTTACCTATAATTTCATATTACGAAAAGGTGGAATTTAAATATGTTAAATATATTTTCTAATGTAGTGGGTAAATGTCTAAGAAGAGAACCTTTTGGCAAAATAAGCTTTTATTAAAATTTTGCGCTAATACGAGACTAGCGCGTCTGCATTACCAAGATATTTTTTGCTGTAATTTCCAAGAGATAACCCAGAATTTTTCCGAAAATTTAAGGTTATTGAGGCTTATAGTTTTTTTTTTTTACAAAATTATCGTTCATATACAGAATTGTTAACTACCTTACATAAAAAAAACTTATTTTAGTCTATTTATGTGAAGATTATTGATATTGTTGATTTCTTTAGAAGTTTTATTAAAATAAAAATACATGTGCTTCTTCGAAAAGGGAATATGAGTAGACTTAAAGTTCTATGTAATTTGCCAAGAAGACGTATGAGTTTAAAAGTTTAACAATTCCATTTTTTGTTTGAAAGCTTCACTGTAGATATTTATTTATTTCCTAATTCTTTTCAGTTTTTCTTTTCTAGGTCATTGTTCTTAGAAAATTTAAAGAAAATAGTTGTTCTGTTTGTTGAAATGATCACTTTAATAATCTGTGTAAATTACATATAGTTCATATTCACATAAATTCTTTAAATTGTTTAATACGGATGTACTGTTAGCATTAAAATATATTACAGATTGTGTAGATTTTCGAATATGCTGAAAATATCCGTGGATTTTATGCAATAGCTGTCATCGAATTTGAATAGAAATCATTCCGATTTTTCATTCGGATTTTTTTTTTCATTTTAAATTCTAAATATCCACTTCCAGTTTTCACAGAGCCTTATTAACCAACACTCGTATTTATTGTACTACAGATGCATAAAAGAGAGGATTAAGGAAATAAGATTAAATATGAATTGCATCTTATATTTTCAACTAAAGCTGTGTGCCAAGCGAGAGTAGTGTATAATACTCGTGACGGCTACTTAGTTTAGTCATAAAATTCTGATAGTCACTAGCATCCAGGGAACTAAGCATTTATCTACTTTGATGGTACATACTATAGTATTAGTGCTGAAATAACATGTTTTCATTATACTGTCAATTGTATGTAATGGTGTATATGCATGCTGGAGAATATGTACATGTAATTTAAAAGATGACGAGAAAAGAATTCATTTCACACATTTATCCTGACATCCATTTAGTCAAACACTCATTCATCCGCATCTGATGATGCAAGATGAAGCTTAAGAAGGCGAAGTTGTAGGGAGAAATGCACGTTTAATGTAAAATGAGACTTCATTAGTTAAAATGTAGTGTTCATAAGAGCAGGAAGTAGCATTTAGTAGAAGGGAAAGCTAAAGAAAATTAAAAAGGCGTTGTAGAAAGGCATTTAAAATGCAATTTCATAAAATGAAAATGAGAATAATACTTAAATTTAGCAGATTTTTTTTCCTTATTTTTTTGTTTACATTTCATTCCTTATATATTCTTATTTCGTGACGATGTAGTTTTTCCTAATGGCTTTTGTTACGTTTTTTCATCGTATGCTTTTTTGTTTTTCCTAACAAGCTAATGAGTTTAAACATTAATTTTTTTGGTTCTTACACGTTTGTTTTACTGTAAGTTATGTAGTTAAAATAGCTAGAACAGAAATTATCCAATATATTTTTAATAGATGGCCCCTACAAAGTCAAGATTAATAATTGTGAAAATAAATTATGCCCATGTTCAGACGTGATTCTTTAAAAATGTGTTTCGTTTAATTAAATTGGAAGAAAACACGATTATTTATATTAATAAATTATTATTTGGAAAAAAAATTGGTATATTTTCTGGTAATTATTTCGCATTATAAACCAACCCTATCCCAAGTTTTCAGGCCAAACTAAAGAATACCTTTTGCAAATTTTTTTTTTCATGAAAATACATTTTCAATAATTAAAAACTTTTATTTATAATGTTCAAACAATTATTAAATTTTTTCAGTGTGCTGTTGCTGTTTTACTTTTGTAAAACTTTATTAATTTAAGCAACTTTATCCTTCTTAGCTCAATGTGAAAAAGAATTCCAACTCCCACTTCATTAATGTAATATTCATAGTCTGCATACTATCAGAAACTTGTTGTTCAAAATTTATAGGCGAATAAACTTTTGTGTGGAAAAAAATATGTTTCCTTTTTTATGTTACCCCAACCACTCTTTAAAGACTACTAGAGTGTTAACGAAAGCGTTAATGTGGCAGAAAAACGTCTTCAATAATGATCTTAATCTATTATTATAATCGAATAAATACTTTTTTTTCGCTTTCTCTCATAAATTTTTATATTTTGTATTCTGCTATACAAAATTCAACACAATAATCTTAAAAATCGAGCTTACCTTTGAACATGGTAAATTTGTTTCTTAAATAGTGCATCTATTCTTATGTGGAAGCCTTTATCTTAATTGCCATCAAAATAAAGCAACGTGTTATCAGAATACAATACATTTGAAAACTAAAAAAAAGAAATTGTGGCACACATTAAGCATTTGTCCTTGGCAGAAAAATACACACATTTATATATTTTTAACAAAAATATATAAAACAAAATTAGAAACATAAATCTTATAGAGCAACGTTATCGAACTCTTTTGGCATTTTATTGAAATTGCTTTCTGTATTGATTTTCGTGCGAAGTGAAAAAAATCCTAGAGCTTAGAAGATGAAATAGCCTGAAATTTCTCTTGACTTCGCTAATAGTTTCTTTAATAACTTCCAAGGAAAAATATTTCCCAAAAAAATTAAATAGACTCCCGAAAAACGAAAAACCACGACTATCAGGGGTTTAGGTTGCTTTTTGAGGTCATATATAAATTTTAATTTTGGAGTACGATTTCATATGGAATAACACACTGAAAGTTTATATTTAAATAGCCTCCTAATATTTTTTGGAACTTTGAGGTTTATCTAAAACCGGCTTCGCAGTTTCGCTCCTAATCGTAAAACATTTCTGCATAAGAAAGCAAAGGGGCTTTGAACATTACATGACATGAGGCCGGGATAGAACGAACACACTTGCAAAATAAACACCCAAAAATCTTTGTTTTTCCTCTGTAGTTGTGTTTGGCCTTCACTTAATTTTTTGGGGTTGTTTCAGAGTACTAAATGTATGTTATCAAATTATTAAATGTACAAGAAAATTTCGTTGCTGTAATTGAGCATTTATTTAATGTACGATAACTCCCAAATAATGAGGTGTAATTTTATTTGCGTTCGAGGTGTTACTTCATTTCGTATGAGTCCTTTTTTAATTTCATAGTAAAAATTTGGGTGATTTGGATTTATTTGAAACTCCCTTTGGGTAAATATTCTCTGGGGTATTATTTTATGTGGCATTTCCTTATTAAGTTGAATAATTAGCCAATTATCTGATAATTAACCCAAATACTTGCTATTTACAAAAGCAACTTATATGAGTGGAAAAATAATAGAAATTATAATAAAAATTTCTTTCTTGAAAATATTATCTCATTTTGTTGATCATTTTACAAAAACAGGAGCGGAAACAGGTATTTGCCACTGTTTGTAAGTGCAAAATTGTATCACTAATCATGAACCGTTCCTATTATTCGCTTGCAAAACTGTTTGAAAACTGGGTGTCAACTAATATAGATCTGTACGATTGTCTGTGCTGCAGACAGCGTTGTCGATTCTCCCCCTCTTAATTTTTTTTTAAATTTTTTGCGTTGTTTTTTACTAAAGGGTGGTTTTTTTTTGGCAGAGATATAATTTAATCAGGAATCGACTTACAAACGAACAAGGCTTGCAGATTATTGAATTTTATTATCAAAATTTATGCTGAGTTAAGAAAGTGAAACACGTGTTCAGCGACGAAGCTCATTCTTGGTTGAATGGATACGTAAACAAGCAAAATTTCCGTATTTGGCGTAAAGAGAGGCCTTTAAGATCGTACGATTTAACGCCTTTAGTCTATTTTTTGATGCTATGATAAGGCTATAGGTCTATGTAAGTCTATATAGGTCTATAAGTCTATAAAGACAAGACCAAAACTGTTAAGAGACTGGAAGCCAATATTGAAGAATTTATTTGCGAGATACCGGTCGATAGTTGGAGAAAGTGTGCCGAAATTATACCCAGCATATGAAGGAACTATTTGAGGCGTAGCCGCTGTCAACAATTACATGAAATCATCTACAAACATTGAATTATATAGATCGTTCTATCGACTCGAATAAAGATTTCATTCAATTCTCTTAATTTTATTTGTTTCTTCATAGATTTAAAAACCTCATCAAAAAAGATTAAAAACTAACATTGGCTAATTACATAATAATATAAGAAGATATAACTCATATGTTTCTGAAGAAAAATCTGAAACTGAAAATGATTTCGATATGTTTAATTATTTTTTCAGTGAACTATTAAATTAACTAAAACTAGCAAGAAACATTGTAATTTTATTACATTTTTGACTATACAGGTGATTTTCCCAATTGAAGTGCTTTTGGAATTTGAAGTTGAAAAGCTGTACCAATTTTAGTCTTACAAAGACGCAATGATGTTGCAAGTGCACGCACGTGTGTTTTATTTTTGAATTGGAAAATGAAAGCTACTGGCATCTTTTGTGAAATATTTCCATCATGTTATTACGCTCATCATAAGCAAATTCTGATGTTCTTAGTGCTATATACCCATAGTCATTAGAATAATGCTATTCAAAGAAATATATATATATATATATATATATATATATATATATATATATATATATATATATATTTATATATATTTTAATTGAAGACACATATATACATGCTAACGAAAAAGCATTGTACACAACAAATATGGATATGTATTTACATATTTGATTACACATTTGCTATGTATAGTTTTAAACTAACAATGATTCTGTTTCTCACAATATTGTTAAAACATCATATTGAATATTAAAACAACAGTGATAAGATTGTAGTAATAACTTATGTAATAAATTACCTAATATATTATATCCTGTAGTTCCTACAAGGAACACAGGGCCTCAATAAATCACTAAGCGTAAGAAATAAATTTTCAAACACCATTTTAATAGGAAAAATCTTAGTGTATTAATTATGTAATGCTGTTATAAAAAAATAATGATCGTAATGATGCTTTGTGAATCACATAAATTTTTTAAATTCTTAAGATTACATGCACTTTCCTAATAAATGTGCACTTATTATAGAAAAATTAGTTTCCCATTTTCTCACAATAAATTTTATTCCATTAACAAAATTATAAGTACTTGCAAAAATTTCATAATGGATGGAATGCATGTTGTCTGGCTTATTTCGTGCCGCTCTCTGTAGTTTCTTAGTTCATAAAGAGGAGAAAAGGTTTCCTGTTTAAATTTAGTAACGCTCTAATAAATTAACATATGACCCATATAATGAAAAATCTAAAGATAGCAAAATTTACATTTCATTTAATCAATAATGGCATCCTTCACCAAAATTGCATTCAGATGTGTTCCAAGAAAATCTTGAAACTCTAATGCCACAACTAATGGATTATTCATAAGAAAAATTTTTCGCTTGAAATATCCTTAACATATCATATATGGTCCATTTATATAGATTTTATTTATTTTGATGACATAAATTTTCTAAATTTTCCGGGCATCAAAATAGGACAAAATCATCCTTTCTTATACACTTTCGTTTGTATTAATTTTGATATTTTTTATTTTGAATATCTATATCGCAAAGTAATAATAATTTTTTTTTTTTGTAGACGGAACTCAAATATTCGAGTACAATTTTAAATACCATCAAGAGTTCCAATTCTTTTCTTTTGAATTATTGAGTTTAAAATAAACTTAACACTTGGAATAAAAAGGATGATGAGTGATTTTCAATATTGGTTTTTTACCGAATGTAGCACAAAAATTTATGGGATGTTTGTACATCACAGAAATATATACGAAGAAGGAAATTATTGAAGTTTTCTGGTGATTTTTGTTTGTTTTCTTTTAGTTTCCTAAACTAAAAACGAATAGTTCCTTTCTACATGGATAATATCATGTTATGTATATATATATATATATATATATATATATATATATATATATATATATATATATATATATCCTCTTCGCCTTCTTTGGCCCAAGAATGGAGAAAATGCAGTTGAGAAAAGTAAACTTTTTGTTCAAGTGTTAATATAATTTGGTTCATATATTCTATTCCTTGAATCGTTTCGATTAAATGAAAATAAAACAAAACAAACCAAACAAGGAAAATAATCAACACAACAAAATATAACATTTTTTGAAAATTGATAAACCAATTTTTTGCAAATAAATAAAGAAAAGAAATAAATAATGGAAAGGATAATATGCAACAATACAAAATGAATTGTTGGGAAACTTAAGAATGTTCAAAAATAAATATTTACAATAAAAACACACAACAATTATGGAAAAAAGAATACGAAACAATTGCTTATTTCGTATAAAAAAATTTTTAATCTGTTGAAAATGGATCTGCAAACAACTAAGAAGAAATTTTTTATTAAACATTCGGATATTAAACTTATTTTATGTACGTACATATGCCAGCTTTTGTCGATGCAGTTCTTAGTTCGTTGAAAACTGGGGCAAGTCATATTAACATAAATTTTAACCCATGATAATGTTATCCAAGCTCTCAGAAAAAAATATTTAATCATCAAAAGTTAAAAAGTTTAAACTGAAATTTAGCAAACGGATCCGATGATACATAAGGAATAGAGCCATTTCTATTTTTAACCACAAAAAATGTACAGCCTAATTTTTCGGAAGTGTCTTACAAGTAAAATAATGTAAAAAAAATAACCAGTGAAGGTCAGATTTTTAGCAGATTATATAAAAAATACAGGAACTAATAGCTGTATATAAAATACTCTCTATGTATGTTAAATACTCTCTTGCAAACTACTACCATTAGTAATGGTGCGTCTTCTCTTCTAGGATTAAAGCTTTTTAAAACATCTGCTATTCGAATTAATCTATTATATGGGCTAATTGCGGACAATACCGATTCTCTTTACTAGTTCTAAATCTTCTATATAGATGATGTCTTTAAATAAATTAAATAAACCAAACACATTTTTTTTTTAATACTGGAGTATTCTATCCTGCAGAGCATGAAAAAATTATTCTAAAATATAGATTTGGTGAAGTTCTCTGGCCTCAAGTTATAGTTCCTGCAGTGTTAATACATCGTCTTGTCGTCATGACAACAAATTTAAGGGCTTTCAAACAAAACCTTCTGTTTAGCTGATCAGCTTTTACCGCAGCCTTTGTTGCTTAGTAAAAATTTGGTTAACTACTGCTCATCTAAATCTTTTTATGTTTCAAACAAAGCCTCCATATGACTCATCACAGAATATTTACCAACTGCCAGTGAATAGGAACTTTTAGTTAATATTCGATATTCGACTCTGGAGAATTGAAATTGTTATATCAACCCAATATTCGTATGTGGCAATAACACCAGCATGCCTTTAAGTACCAAGATGACACGAGCAATGGATAAACGGACTTTAACTATAAATTCGTAGTATGATATTCTTACATAAAGGTAACCTGTTTAACTGCAGGATTAATATTTCACTATGTGAAGTCCGCCCCTTTAAACTTGCTTTTATATTATGATGTCAAATAATCATATTTAGATGAGTATAAATGGGCACGTTTCGATATGGCAGATTTTTTCCAATTACCAAATTTTATTTATTTCATTTCTCTATAGCATTTCATTATACTAAAATTAAATTTGTGACTCACTATTGATTTTTAAAAGATATTGCAATATACATATTTTATAGTCACGTAACTCTCGCAAATTTCTGTTTGAATGACCATGTCATCAAATGAAACTGCTGCATTTAGAGGGTAGAATCATTTTTTTATTATTTATATATTTTACAAGATGGTGATCAGAATATTGCAATCAACAGTGACTGGTATGAAAATACTTCTGAAATGAATAGTATTGTTCTAAGGGAAGGATATATTCAGCAGAAACATGATATTCAGCAAATGATACGGTGAAATCATTAAACAATGCGTGTCTGATAAGATTCACTGAAGTATGTGGCAAGTAGTAAGTATTCAAATAACACTCTTTATCTTTAAATAAATTTATAGAAACATCAATAGAACTGCATGGGTATAAAGTAAAGTGCTAGTTTAGATATTTTTCAAAATAGAAAAAAATAAGTTTTAAGTTTACAGGTAACCTAAGCAAAGGAATTTAGCTCTATTAAGTAATCCGAAAGTCATAACTACTTGTAACACTCTTCCTCCTGAGAGCTGGAATCGAAAATTACGCCAATTAATACAACTTTTTTTTTGTTAACACAGCAAAAATTTGCTAACAATTTGCTTATAAGTGTCACTTTTGCAGGACAGGTGGACATTTTTGGCTAATCCTAGAAAGAACAAGACTTACGTTGAACGTATTTCTAATGTTCATATGAGTTTAATTTTGAATTAGTTTATAAAATTTCTTGAGTCTAAAAAGTATATCTAGTCTTAGAGCGTATAAAAAAAAAGAAAGATAAAATGAACTCAAATTCGATTTTAACCATTAGCACCAGTTAGAATTTTTGGTACTTATATTATATAAGTGTAAGAAAATTGTCTTTAAAATTTTTTACTGTTTGAGAATACATCGATGAAAAAATATGTTCCTAATACTTTGTTCAAAATTATGGTATATTTTTTCCTAATGCATATCACTTTGTTTTCGATCAAATCTATTCTTTTAATGCTCATTTATGCAGATATTTCTTGTTAATATTTAAAAGGAGAGGTTTCCTTAACTGAAAAGCTGCAAAAATATTAATTATTAGAAAAAGTATTTACCCCAAAAATAATTTAAAAATACTTAAAAATATACCCAACATGTCAACTCACCTGGAATAGAAAATAAATTTAAACTGCATTATTTCATGTATATATAATTGTCTTCATATAAGGTTTTTTTATATCAAACTCAAACCGATTATCAAGTAGACCAACACAAAATTTTGTGTTAATTGCGGCTTACCGCCCAATCGTAAGTGTTTCCTTGCACTTAATTTTATCTAACAACCATTGATTCTACATACTTACGTACTCACAAAAACTACATCTATCCCCATAAGCACAAGGTATACATTTCAGTATTTAATTTTGAACAAATTTTTTCTAAGAACAAGGCAGAGATTTGAAATTAGTATATGAATAAAAATTACAGTCCACTGGAGAAAATAATTTCGACAAATGTCACTTTCTTAATTTAATATCAATTCATTCAAAATATTGCGGGATCCTTAAGGTAAAATCTCTAGTGAAACAATTTTGTTCGGTTTTTCTATATTATTTTAACTTAAGAAATTATTTCATTAATAATGCGACACATTTTATCAGTTTTATAACACCACAACTGAATTTAAAATTTAGCGTTTCACAAAGTTTTTCCATTTTTATAGAGAAAACACTGATGGACAGAAAAATTTTAAATTATTCTAAAAACTATAATAACTCATCCAATCCCTCTTGTTTGCTGGGATTGTACCTTCATATAAACTTAAAAGTTAAAAAATATTCACTTTGTGATATAGTATCCAAAATGGCTAGTCGATGTTATAACTTCCGAAATGAAATAAAACTTCAGACTCAATGAACATGCTTCTTTACAAACATGAAACATTATTTGGTCATTCACACTTGTCCATGACCACTGAAATCCACTTGTATGTGTTTAAGAGTTCATGTTGAATCAACTACTGAAAAAAATACAAATTGGATATACTTATATAAGATCTTACATAATTGTGAAATATATAAGTATGCAGACAGACCACAGAGCATTATACTCAATGGTAATTTATTTTTGCAGACAAACTAAAAAGTTTATTTCTTTCCTTTTAAAACATATAAAAAAGAAGTTGTTTGGTACACCAAATACACCATATAAAAGTAAGTTTAGTGCACTAAAAGAAGGTTAAAATGAAAACAAAAACGCTATGAGTAGATACAAGTTAAAGGATGTACTTTGTAAAATATGGTCAATAGTAGCTAATACGACATTTTGGTAATCGCCCACCCAAATACACAGACGAAAAAAAAACAGGTACACACTTATCTACCTACATATACTGTGTATGTATTTATTCTTTTCAACATTGCAATGAAAGTTTTTGCGTCTGTAACTAATGTAAGATAATAATGCGACGAACAGTTTAGAAAGTTTCAAGACAAAAGTTTTCTTTTTCTAATATAAACAATTTGTTTTATTTTTGTTATTTTTTTAAGAGAAGTAAAACTCATTAAGGCCATCGATGCCTAATATTTAAAGTATTACCTCTTAGTGAAAAAGATAGTGGTGGAGAGGAGACATGTGGTAAAAATGAGAAAGATCTTGGTTCTTATGAAACTCTGTTTGTACGCGTTTTTATAATTTTTTTTAACAATGTGGCAGCACCTGCCACATGATTCTGCTAATATTACCGACGAATGAGGGCGCTGTGATGCACATTAGCATGGAAGAGTATCAATTGTTGCCAATACTGTTCAGTGATCAGAGAACAATGCCTCTGTCAGTTAAACATTTCAGCAATAATTAGCACTATAACAGATAATGCATATCAGAAAAATTTATTATGGTTATTAGATGGCTTGACCTGAAAAGGATCGAACCCACGTTCTCAATCATAATTTTATTTGCAGTCAAGCCGCTAACTACATCAGCCAACAGCATCCAGCTTTCCATCGTGCTTTAGTATCAAATGATGATAATGGTTTAATGCATAAATATTACCAACACATGAATTTTGGGACAAGAGTTGTGTTAAAAAAATATATCTCTTGACCAAAATAATGAATTATAGTAGTGATTGTGGAAAAGTTGCCGTAACAGTGCCACTAGCATATCTCTGCGCTCAAGTGAAGTCAATCTTAACACGTAAAATTTTCCATTTCCGCTTTTCAGATAATGCTAGTTATACAGATCTCTTTATTAAGAGTATTCTATTGTGATCACATAATAATTTTTATCCGTTTTTGTTATAGTTGCAAAGATCAACAGATAAAAACCAAATCTGTTTTTTTTAATTCTTTAAGAAGCTTCGTCATCCAAAAAAGTCAACAGAACTTAAGCTTTAATCTAAATTTCTTATTACCAATAGCGACTAACTTAAACCCTTTGCAAAACCATATTTTATATTGCAATTGAAAATTAGTGGGTGTTATCGTTATAATTTGTTGGTGTACTGAAAGATTTTGCTATTCCAAATTTTTAAAACAGGTAGACATAATAATGAAAAAAAAATCATTATTTGAATCATAATGGTATCTGTTGTACTCTTGTCTTCATAATTTGGTCCCTTTGTAATAAGTGTAACGAATAGAAAAATGAACATTTTAAAAAAAGAGTAAGAATGCAGAAAGCAGAAGCACCGAAGGTCAGCTGTAGAAATCTAACCTGCGATTCTCTAACTACGACTCTAGTATAAAAGTATTAGCCATTATTCTATAAACTATGGGTTAAGCTATATACATATAGTATATTTTAAAATTTCGTTGATGCTAACCAAACCAGCAGTAGATTTACACCTGATTGCATGACATTGAACGTCATATATTTATAGAACAGTTATAAAATGCAATATCAGGGTTCTATTGTCCCGATTTTTCGTCCATACAAAAAAAATTTAAACTTTCATTTATTAACTTTGGCCCTCGCAATAGTCAATGAGTGAATTGATGCTTTTC